>OX578151.1:63383794-63431294 GCA_951213105.1 Amaurobius ferox
ATGTTATAACGGGAAATCTAAATATTATTAATTATGATGCACTAAGATCACTGATGTTACTGGGTACTAAGTACCGTATACCTACTAAATTTAAACATAAATTAATATGTAAAGGTTTATTTCTTGACTTAAATAAATTTATTTATAAAATCAGTTATAAATATCAAATTCCTGTAGAAGCCTTTAAACCTTGGAGAGTCTTAATAGAGCAATACTTAAATCATTATATATATAATCAGAAAATTAATAATTCATATAAACTTAATTCAATTAAAAATGATATTAAAGAAATACAAAATGATTTTGTCATTACATATGTCAATAAGGCAAGTGGAAACTACTCAATTATTTGTAAATATTATTATAAAAATACCCTTCAGTCACACTTACTTAATAATCATATCTATAATTTACATAAAACTAACCTTAAAATCTTATACAATAGAATATCAGCCAAATATAAGCAAATCCATCTAAAAAATAGTTGTAATAACATTCCATATATTGTTTTAGTACCCAAGTTTCATAAATCCCCTGTTGCTTTTCGAACCATTAAAAGTGGGCATAATTCTTACATTACTAATGCTGGAAAATTATTATTAAAGATATTACATGAAGTATCCTCGTCAGATGAAATCTCAAAAAATTGTCATATTGTAAAAAACAGTTTTGAAGTAGTTAAGAAATTGAAAACTCTTACTAATATTCGTAGTATTTATACCTTTGATTTCAAAGATTTGTTTAATAATATTAATATAGATGATCTGTATAGAATTATTTTAGGAATTTTTGAAAAATATAATATCAACATAAAATATTCAAATTTTCTTTTTAAAAAATTACTTAACTTCACTCTTTATGAGAATTATATTCAACATGGTGGTACTATTTTTAAACAACAGGTTGGTATCCCACAAGGGGGGTGTGCCTCATCATTGTTAGCTAATCTGTATTTATTCTTCTATGAAAAAAACATTAATCCAAGTTTGCATAATATGCACATGTTTAGATATATAGATGACATTTTATGTGTATCACCAAATAATAATTTCCCTATAGTATTAAACTTTTATCCAAAAAATTTACAATTAAATGCAAGTAATAATGACACAAATGTTGCAAACTTTTTAGATTTAAATTTAAATTTACAAAATTGTAATATGGCTATAAACTTGTATGATAAAAGACAGGATTTTAAATTTAATACATCAAAAATTCAACATTTTGACTCTTGTCTGCATATATCTGTATTTAGAAATATTATAATAAACCAGGCTCTTAGAATCAATAAAATTTGTGATGAATATTATAGATTAGCGCACTTTATGGAATTATTGAGTACAGCGACTAATAATGCATATCCCCCCAATTTTGTTATTAAAATTATCAACTCAGTGCATCAAATTTCACTCGATAACATCCTAGAAAACATTCCCAATTATAGTGACTAACATACAGGAGAGAGAGAGAGAGAAAAAAAAAAAAAAAAAAAAATATATATATATATATATGTATATATATATATATGTTTGTATGTTATATATAATTATTTATTAATTATATAAATAAATAAAAATGAAAAATAATAATCTAAGACAAAAACATTAGAAAAATCAAAAAATCGGAAAATAAGATGCATTAATGTTTTGAATTTTATTTTCGCAAAAAAATGTAACTTTTGTCAGTATTGAAACTACGTTTTGTGGCCCTTATAATGGTGTATAGTGGCATTCTCGATTATCCAGTTTTCCTTTTAATTCTTGTTTAGTAGGAATTTTCATCTATGATTCATATTCATATTCAGTTCTGCATGTTTGGGAAGTTGTATTCTGAATTGCTTGTCCAGTCTCCAGCTTAGACTCACTGGACGGGTTTGGGAGTATTTTCGTGAACGTTCGTACTACCTCCCTGGTAGAATTTCGACTTGTTCATTCCGGTGCTTCTAGATTAAGTTGTTGAGGTTGATCGTGTATACACGTGGTAGAAGAAGAATGATTCATGCCACATGGTAATACAATTTTCTTAATGTATCCTTTTTTCATTTTTTCATTTTTTGTTGCCTGTAGTCTGAGTTTAAGCATTTATAGTAATGTACTATTGCTTAATCTGAAACAGGCATTTGTTTGGGTTAATTGGAATTAAATACTCAGACCTGAAGAGGAATTTAATTCTGATTAATCATCGAATTTGGGAAGGTTCTGTTCTTTTCTCTTATCGGCATTATGGCCTTGAATTTGCTTCTATGGTAATGTTAATATTACTTGAATTGTATTTTTATTTTTTTTATTTTTACATAATTCTTATTATTACATTTCAAATAGTATATATATATTATATATATTATATATATATATATATATATATTATATGTATTAATATCAAATTAGTGAGATTTTACATTCTACGGCATAAATATACCTTTAAATCGGTATACAACAATTAAAGTTTATTTAGTCCTTCAGACCTATAATTGTTATATTAGATCCATTTCTGTGACGGATAAAACTGAGTGTAAATGTATATTGTTCACAACCCACTTAAAACTGTAAGTCACAGACAATTTATCTCATGTGTGTACAAAAAATAATAATACAAATTTACTCTAAATAATTTTGAAATGCAGATTTTGGTGGGAAAATTTTACAATTTGCCATTGTTTTTAACATCTATTTCATAGAATTTTTTTTAAACATCTATTTCGTAGGATTTAGATGTTTAAAAAGATATAGTGGCTAATATGGATGCAGCATAAAATTACGGAGAAGGTAGGGTTCATGAAGGATTTCCACTTCTTGTTCGGGAGAGAGATGTCACTTCCTATTCAAAAATTTATATTTTCATTTCAACATCTGTTTTTCAGACTTTGCTTTAGGTACAGCTTAGATGAAGACTGATATAGATTAAACATTGAATTCCGGAGGGGTTGGTAGGGTTCACTAAGGATTTCCTGGTCTGAATATGTAACTTCTGGTTTTTCCAATAATTCATATGACTGTATGAAATAAGTGTGCTAAAATGTATAGAAATACTTAATAGTTCTTTCGAAATTGAAGTGTACACATCACTTTCCATTGCATAAAGGCTCTTTCATATTTTTATAATTTTTAGTATTAAAAATTTCGATTTTGCCAAACTTAGACGTAAAAATAATTGTAAAATATATTACTAATTTGAATGAACGATTACACGTACGTAAGTTGCTGGAAATGTAATTGACCACAGAATTTTTAAATGCAAAGTGCAATTAATTTTGATATTTGTTTACCATATTTTAATTAGGAAATATTTTTATTTATTTTCCAATAACATTTAAAATTCTTCTATTTAATAATAAAATATTTAAAATTAAAATAGTTTAAAAGTATAAAAGCTTTAAAATTTTACCCGATTTTAATTTTTTAAGAAAATCTTCTTGAAACTATCACGTCGCAAAACCCCAGGGGTTCCGCAGAACAAACACATCTTCAAAAACACTGCATTATCCTATGTGTGTCGGAAAAGCAACATTGCTCTCACAAACTGAAAAATGTCAAGCAAATTTTCTTAAAATGTTACGAATTTTGCATTTTTAAAATGCCAAATATTTCCTCCTTTCAAATAATCTTCAAATTTCGTTACGGATTCTTGTACTATATAAGAATTGAATAATATACGGATTCTACACATATATTTACTACGAAATTAGAATCGTTTTATTCAAAATAATAAATTATATGTATGTGTGTCGAACATTTCTTTAACTAATTTCAAACAATCCGTATGCAGTACACGAAGTTCTTAAATACATGTATTTTAATAGTATTACTTGAAAACAACATTAGTCAGATTGTTATTTTATTTATAAATAATCAAACCAGTATTCGAAATGCTACTGTATACTTTGATAAGACAAATGTATCTAACGTCATTCTCTTGCCGCCGTCGCGAAAGGGTTAAATAATTCGTTTTTCCCCTCCAATTGCAGGTGCAGCCAGAATAAACCAGAACTGGCGATAAAACGACGTTTGGCGTGTGGCACGATAGATTACTTCTGAAAGTCCTGAATCGGGATACCTTCTGTCTTATCGCCTCTCCTCCCCCCCCCCATAATTATTTCAATAATACTTCCTAAAATGAAAATGCAAACAGAGGTAACGCTGATAAATTATGATTATGGCTTCTGTGGGTTTCAATATGCCTGAAGAGTCAGCTCGTATATATAGGAGCCTAAAATATAACATAACTTCTTTCGGGAGGAAGGGTTCGAAATCACAACACTTTTATACACCCACGTAAAAATTCATGAAGCTTCCAGAGATAGAGTAATTTTTTTAAATAACATGCAAAGTTATCACTCCATATTTACCCATTAATTGGGATCTGGCAAATCATTAATTCTCCTATAGACGAAAATAAAAATTAGCACCCACATACAGTCATACATATATACACGCACACTCATCACTTCAGAAACGTTCAATTCGAGCTCAGAAATGATCAAAACATGTAAGAAGCCTAAAACTTAAATTCAAATTTTCTGTCCTGTTACAATACGTTTAGTATACATTATATATGCAACGAAAATAAAAATAACTATCTCTTACGAAAATCGAATTCATACATCTACTTGTATATTTGTATATTTTGTTGCTAGTTGCTAAAAGGAAGCGTTAAAAAAAAAACTGCATATTTTTGTAAAATAATTCGAAAGAGACAGGGTCCACCCAACTTTCTCATCCCGAGTATTTCATACTCGTTAGAGTATTCTCATAACTAGTACAATATAAATGTAATTGGAATATTTTATTTCAGAAGAATTACTTTAAGGCACATAAATTATTTTTCCTCAAGATGACATTGAGTTAATATAAAGCTGATGAATTAGGTGCATTTAGTGGAGCTCATGTTAATTAACTATACTCGTAACATTATTTAACTAGTTACAGATTTATATATATACATTTATAAGACATTTTACGACACGAAACAACAAGTATCAGCGCAAACGCGTTAAACAATGGAATAAATCTTGGAAATCGTCAATGGTTGACAGATAATTCAAATAAATTTATGTGGGGGCTATAAATAGCTCCACACACACATCGAAATATCACGAGATCCTTGTGCGCCTGGGAACCACAGGTTCCTGCGCCCAGAGTTTATATCCGGCCAGTGACAAATTTCTCACACCTGCTCGCCGGCCAATGGGAGAAGAGCTATGACGATACAGGGTTTGATACAGCCAAAGGGCCAAAGTTAAGGTGTCTACAAACGATCAGTGAATGTTTGTCAAAGACGCTTGGTCACTGATTTTTGATCATCTGAACAGCTATTTGAGGTGTTTGCCAAAGTGTGAGGTCAAACATTTTTCTTGTAGAGCAGCGTCGTACTACTTTTTCATCAAATATTGACGAGTCAGTGTGATCGACATTTGTATTGACCAATCGTGCGCCAATTACAGTTTTGTGAATTGAATATAGTTATTTTCTATTTTGCCCATTTGTTTTTAATGTGTAATATTTTCCTTTTAGATTTTTTTTTCTATTTAAATTTGTAAATTTATTCTTTTTATTAAAAATGAGTTGGATTCAAAATCAGACCCACCAAGAGACAAGACTCTGCCAGAGTATCAGAATAAAATTTTTAGAAACCGGTGTTTATCAGAAACACCGGAAATTATTGACTTGTCTTCTGAAATATAAAAAAAAAACTTTCAAAAATATAAAAATATACTATGAGGACACAATTTAATTATGAAAATAAAAAATCTGATGCGGGCAGCACATGACTTTCCCTGCAGACTTATATTAACGTTCTCTTTATTTTAACTAAACTTATTTCACCTTTATTTCAATTTTCGTTCTCATTCGGTAACCGGGCTTATTTTCAAAGGTGGCGTAGGGAAAGTACGAAAAACTAAAATATCTCGAGAACGGCTAGTCCTAGTGTAATGGGGTTGGTCTTATTATTTTCGTCGTTAAAAATTACGTATTAAATCAGCATTTAATGGATATATTTGAGTATACCCAGTTCTTTAGTTTAGATTTGGACGATTTTTGCGGGCCATTTTGCAAAAAAAGGCAGGTCATTTTTTTCCGAATCGTACCAAAATCTAATCAGCACCAAGGTAACCCACAAGTGACTTATCTACTGAATTTTGTGAAATTCGGTCCATCAGTTTTTCAGTTAGAGTGGATACAAGCTTTTGCAGGCCATTTCGCAAAAAAAGGCGGGTTCTTTTATTCCTAATCGTACCCAAAACTAATCAGCGCCAGACTCGCTCACAAGTAACTTACCTACCAAATTTTGTGAAATTCGGTCCTTTTGTTTTTTAGTTAGAGTGGATACAAAATCTGCACAGACAGACACACAGACACACACACAGACGTCACGCTAAAAATAGTTTTTTCGTATTCTAGAGGTCTCGAAACGTGTAGATCCGTCGAAAACTCGAGTTGTGATTTTCGGCATGATTCCAATACTTTCCCTCTACATTACCATGTATTGCAGGGAAAGTAAAAAGTCACGAATCCGCGATGAGGAGTGGAAGCGATAAGCTGAGCAAAAAATTTGCCAATTTATTTAACAAATATAATTTAATATATCATTTTATATTAATGTTTTTCTACTAGTACATATAAATGTTCTGTAGGAAATTCAGGTACGTATGAACATAGATATTTTGGTACCAGATTTATTTTTCTTTGTACATGTCCTTTTATTTTAATTAATAGACTTTCTGCTTTTCTACTTCTAAAGAAATATCCATCTAAAAATATCTCTGATTCAAATTATTTGTGAATGTTTATTGTCAAAAGTATATCCACACATACATTAAATAGCATGTTTTAAGAAATAAAAATTAAAATAATTAATGCTTGTTACCAGTGTTTCAATTAAAAATTTAGTACATAAAGTTAAAATAATTTTGTTGCCCTTTTTCAAATGTATTTTATATATTATGGAAGAATAGTTTCTAATTTCAATTTATGCTTATTAAAATCCATTTTCACATTGAACTATATGAAAATAATTCACATTATTAAAAACTTTTAATTTTGATGTATGCATATAGTCTTGTTATTATTATTTATTGTAACGATTTGGGACACTTCTGATTTCTTTCAAATTTCTTGTTCTGAAAACATAAATATGACGAACGATATTTACAGGAAAATTAAGAAGCAAGTGCGACAGCCCCATCTACTAGATATGAAGGGAAACTATCTAATTATCATAAGATGTCAAATATGTTTGACCTTGTGGACAAAATGCACTTCAAACACAATTCTGAGAATCGACATCTTTGACAAACATTCACTGATCGTTTGTAGACACCTTTGTAGATGAAAAAGGAGCCAGCAGAGCAGTTCAAGAGCTACACACAAGAATGGTAATCGAAGAGATCGTTGGAGAGTGAAGCGTGTATGATGACCAAAGAAAAATGGAGAAAGAAATGAATGGTATAAAGATTTATGATAGAAATCAATATAGACAATATAAGAAGAAGTGCTGCCACCTTAAAGATGACCCTGGTGATGAATCCTGATGATGAATACTGCAAAGGATGGAGAAAGAAATGAATGGTAAACCAAAGGAAAATGGAGAAAGAAATTAATGGTATAAAGATTTAAGATAGAAATCAATATAGACAATATAAGAAGAAGTGCTGCCACCTTAAAGATGACCCTGGTGATGAATCCTGATGATGAATCCTACAAAGGATGGAGAAAGAAATGAATGGTAAACCAAAGGAAAATGGAGAAAGAAATGAATGGTATAAAGATTTAAGATAGAAATCCATATAGACAATATAAGAAGAAGTGCTGCCGCCTTCAAGATGACCCTGGTGATGAATCCTGATGATGAATCCTACAAAGGATGGAGAAAGAAATGAATGGTAAACCAAAGGAAAATGGAGAAAGAAATGAATAGTATAAAGATTTAAGATAGAAATCCATATAGACAATATAAGAAGAAGTGCTGCCGCCTTCAAGATGACCCTGGTGATGAATCCTGATGATGAATCCTACAAAGGATGGAGAAAGAAATGAATGGTAAACCAAAGGAAAATGGAGAAAGAAATGAATGGTATAAAGATTTAAGATAGAAATCCATATAGACAATATAAGAAGAAGTGCTGCCGCCTTCAAGATGACCCTGGTGATGAATCCTGATGATGAATCCTACAAAGGATGGAGAAAGAAATGAATGGTAAACCAAAGGAAAATGGAGAAAGAAATGAATGGTATAAAGATTTAAGATAGAAATCAATATAGACAATATAAGAAGAAGTGCTGCCACCTTAAAGATGACCCTGGTGATGAATCCTGATGATGAATCCTACAAAGGATGGAGAAAGAAATGAATGGTAAACCAAAGGAAAATGGAGAAAGAAATGAATGGTATAAAGATTTAAGATAGAAATCAATACAGACAATATAAGAAGAAGTGCTGCCGCCTTCAAGATGACCCTGGTGATGAATCCTGATGATGAATCCTACAAAGGATGGAGAAAGAAATGAATGGTAAACCAAAGGAAAATGGAGAAAGAAATGAATGGTATAAAGATTTAAGATAGAAATCCATATAGACAATATAAGAAGAAGTGCTGCCGCCTTCAAGATGACCCTGGTGATGAATCCTGATGATGAATCCTACAAAGGATGGAGAAAGAAATGAATGGCAAACCAAAGGAAAATGGAGAAAGAAATGAATGGTATAAAGATTTAAGATAGAAATCCATATAGACAATATAAGAAGAAGTGCTGCCGCCTTCAAGATGACCCTGGTGATGAATCCTGATGATGAATCCTACAAAGGATGGAGAAAGAAATGAATGGTAAACCAAAGGAAAATGGAGAAAGAAATGAATGGTATAAAGATTTAAGATAGAAATCCATATAGACAATATAAGAAGAAGTGCTGCCGCCTTCAAGATAACCCTGGTGATGAATCCTGATGATGAATCCTGCAAAGGAGCCATGCAGTAATCACAGCAGGTTGGTTCTCCTTTTAGCTTCCATGAGGACTTCAATATAATAACCAATTGATTATAAAAAAAATACCACTACATTATTACATTTGCCTCCAGGTGAGATTGAAACTTAATCAATAGGAATTCTAAAATTTTAAAATAAAAATTCAGCTTAAAAGAATGTTTTTTTAATATATAAATAACTCGCAAAAAAAACGTGTAATCATTTAAGCAGTGTGTGTTTTAATGTTACATTTTAGGACGTGTGCGTTTTTCATAGATGGACGCCGGACTGCAGAAAAAGGTGATGATGATGATGAAACCCAGACCGTCCGACCTACCAGAAAGGTGTAAGGTAACTGTTTGGACGGTCGGGAAGTGCCACCCAATTTAGACCGGAACCCAGTGGGGGAGACTGCAGAAAAAGGTGAGTTATGTGTCAGTCTACAACGACAATAATTATTACTGTGCGTAATTCATTTCGCGTAATTCATTTCGCGATCGTAATTCTACGATCGTAATTCATTTCGAGACAGTTACCATGTTCTTATATCCTATAGTCACAATGGGAAATATATAAACTGAAATGCTATATCTAGAGGGGGTTTGGAAAAGTACATAAATCAAACATTGCAAGTTTTCTTTTATAACATATGATGTTAAAGAAACTTATAACCTATATTATGGAAAAAACACCCAAGTCAGATGGATTTCCAAGATGTTAAAATGAAAGTAAAACCATTAATAAACAATTAGATGAATCAATGGGGAAAAACCACATACTTCATGCAAAATTATCATTCTCTAGATTTTGCACAGATCCCAGTTGGGAAAAGGATCACATGATATGAACAGCTATTTTTTTCTGATATATTTTTGTTGCTGTTGGATTGTTAGGTTGTTAAAAACCTTAACTAGAAGAGCTCAAAATATATGTCATAATTTTGCTTCGGAAATAACCAATAACGTCAGTATTCACATGGTAGATCATTTGTCAAAGTAAGCAATCAATACTAAGCTAATTTAGCTGACAAAGGTCTAACAAACTCTATAAAAAATGTACATTTTGAAATTCAATAATCTGATGTCCGCAGAACATGGCTTTCCTTGTAATTCCGTATTCACATTCTCTTTATTTCATAATAATTCATTAAATTGAGTTTAATTGCACAAAATGGCATCCATAATTATTTTTAATTGCACTGAATTTGCACTTTTATACCAATTTTAATTCGTTTTCGTTTGGTAACTCTAGTTACTTTTAAAAGTGGCGTGGCGAAAATGCGAATAAACTAAAATGTCTCGAGAACGGCTAGTCCTAGAGTAATGTGGTTGATCATATTTTTTAATCCGCAAAAATTACGTATAACACAAACATTTAATTGATACCTTTTTAGCTTAGTCGTCTTTTATGCAAGATTTTTGAGATTTTTGCCCGCCATTTAGTAAAAAAGGCAGTTTTTTCTCTTTCGAATAGTACCAAAATCTAATCAGCACCAGGGTATCCCACAAGTGACTTATCTACCAAATTTTGTGAAATTTGGTGCGTTAGTTTTTTAGCTACAGTGAATAAAGGCTATTTTTGCGGACCATTTCGCAAAAAAAGGCAGGTCTTTTATCCCAAATCTTACCAAAAACTAATCAGCACCAGGGTCATATCCAAGTGACTTACTTATCACATTGTATGAAAGTCGGTCCATTAGTTTTTGAGTTAAAGTGGGTATACATTGCACAAAAAGACACACACACAGACGCCACGCTAAAAGTGGTTTTCTCGCGCTCCAGAGGTCCCAAAACTTGCATATCGAGCAAACTTGCAAAAAACTTGCAAACTTGCAAAATTCGAGTTGCGATTTATGGTACGATTTCAATACTTTCCCTATATATCACCATGTATTGCAGGGAAAGTAAAAATAAAAATCTGATGTGGGCAGCACATGACTTTCCCTGCAGACTTATATTCACGTTCTCTTTATTTTAATTCCATTTAATTCACATTTAATTCAATTTTCGTTCTCATTTGATAACTGGACTTATTTTCAAATGCGGCGTAGATAAAAATAAAAAAACTAAAATATCTCGAGAACGGCATGTCCTAGTGTAATGGGGTTGGTCTTATTCTTTTCTTCGTCAAAAATTACGTATTAAACAAGCATTTTATGGATATATTTGAGCATACGTAGTTCTTTAGTTTAGATTTTGTCGATTTTTGCGGGCCTTTTTTCAAAAGAAGGCAGGTTATTTTTTTTTCGAATAATACCAAAATCTAATCAGCACCAGGGTGACCTACAAGTGACTCATCTACCGAATTTTGTGAAATTCAGTCCATTAGTTTTTCAGTTAGAGTGGATAAAACTTTTGCGGGCCATTTCGCAAAAAAAGGCGGGTTCTTTTATTCCGAATCGTACCCAAAACTAATCAGCACCAGACTCGCCCAGTGACTTACCTACTAAATTTTGTGAAATTCGGTCCTTTAGTTTTAGAGAGTTTTGGAGAGTTTAATTTTTACCAGACACACAGACACACACAGACGTCACGCTAAAAATGGTTTTTTCGTATTCTAGAGGTCTTGAAACGTGTAGATCCTTCGAAAATTCGAGTTGCGATTTTCGACATGATTCCAATACTTTCCCTATACTTTACCGTGTATTGCAGGGAAAGTAAAAATTGAAAGAACCACTCTAATGAAAATGTTCTAATTTTGGTGGTTGATAACTTAATATCCTTGTTTATGAGTTAAGTGCTTTATCGAAACAGCACTAGATATAAATTCATTGAATAGTTCATCATTTACGGAATGCTTGTGATCCATGCTTATAAAAATTCAACAACAGAAAATCACTTAAATCCCATAAACGTGAGAAAATTAACTTGGAAAGTTAAAAGTCTGAAGTTAAACTCAGAGGTGCTTAAATAAAGCGTGATTTCTTTAAGGTAGCATACGCTATTTTCCACCAAGGAATCCCTCTCTATATTTTAGTCACGTAATTTGTCAGACCGTAGTGAGACATTTCAGAAAGTTTTCGACAGAATACCATTAAATTAGTATTCTGCATGAATATATATCGAAAAATCTGATGTGGGCAGCACATGACTTTCCTTATATAATGCAATGAATTTACTAGTTTTACAGTAAAAACAACAAAGATCAATCATGCTTAAAGCATTGATTATGAAACACTTTCCAACTTCAATGCGATTTTATTTAAACATGTCTAAAATGCAATACATTCCTCGGTAATATTTCAAAACTTATCACAATACTACATTAATTTATTATATTTGAAAACTTAAACCTTCATCGAAAAAAAATGAACTTCATTCAAATGACGGCATTGAAATATAAATTGCCTGGTTTAAACTTCTCTAAAATGGGATACATTCCTCGGTAATAATTTTAGAATTATCATAATACTACGATAATTTGTTATATTTGAAAACTTCATCGAAAACAGCTGAAATTCATTCAAATGACGTCATAGAAAAAACAAGAAAGATCAATCATGCTTAAAGCATTGATTATGAAGCATTTTCCAACTTCAATGCAATTTTATTTAAAAAAGTCGAAAATGCAATACATTCCTCGGTATTATTTTAAAACTTATCACAATACTACATTGATTTATTATATTTGAAAACTTAAACCTTCATTGAAAGAAATGAACTTCATTCAAATGACGGCATTGAAATATAAATTGCCTGGTTTAAATATCTCTAAAATGCAATACATTCCACGATAATGTTTTTAAAACTATCATAATACTACGATAATTTATTATATTTGAAAACTTCATCGAAAACAACAGAAATAAATTCAAATGACGTCATAGAAAAAATAACACGCCTGGATCTCTCTATAAAAGCAGAATTTCATTCATTTCATTCATCACAATATTATAATAATTTATTTTATTTAAAAATTAAGACCATGGAGCTACAATTCATAAACTTTATGCTTAAAACTTCATCGACAAAAATCGTCCTTCTGTTTATAAAATCAATTAATATTTCATTCATATCAGCCATGCAGACTCCATGGACTGAATTATTTTGTGTTAAAGAAATACAGTAATTCTAATACAACTCATTCTACATATTTTGCTGTTTACATTTTACATAGGTGAAAAATAGGTTTAGTTGTAGAAATAATCAAATTTGAATGAGAATTTAAACTCAAATATATTGTCATTGTGTTGTTTTAGTATGTAGACGCACAGAATTTAAGCAAAAATAAAGTAGTTTTAGGACGGATACAACACTCAATATGAATTAAAAAGAACTTTAAAAAATCACGATTTTGAAACAAGATGGATGCCATATATCATTCTGAAGTGGGTCATGTGATCGTTTCATATCATGGTCACGTGATCGTTTCATATAAGATGTGTAATTATTATTTTAATTTTTATTTAAAAAACTACTGAATATATTTCGCTGAATTTCTTTTTATATATTTTACATAACAATTTGACTATTACCTAAAATTTTCGAAGCAATTTGTGAATTTTAAATCCGCTTAAGAAATGTTTGAAAAATTAGGTCCCATAGGGCTCAATGTATTTCATTTTTTCGACCCGGGTTCAATCCAAAACTAATTGGGTGATATTATTCATTTATATTCCTATAGGTCCTACAGACCGTCTGAACAACATACTAAAATTTCATTTTGATTAAGTCATTTTTACGGCAGTTATCGTGCTAACGGACAGACAGACAGACAGACAGACAGACAGACAGACAGAATGAATGTCATAAACACTTTTCAACTTTGTTGTAAAGTGTTAATAACACGCTTGTCTCTCTCTATAAAAGCAACATTTGATTCATAAATAATTTCTCATTCATGTCATTCATCACAATACTACAATAATTAATTTTATTTAAAAATTAAGACCATGGAGTTACAAGTAATTAAACTCTATGCGTAAAACTTCATCGAAGAAATCGTCCTTCCCTTTTTAAAATCAATGAATATTTGATTCATTTCATCTATGCAGACTCCATGAACTAAATAATTTTGTGTTAAAGAAATACAGCAAATGTAATACAAATCATTCTATATATTTTGCTGTTTACATTTTACATAGGTGAAAAATAGGCTTCATTGTAGAAATAATCAAATTTGGAGGAGCATTTAAACTCAAATATATTGTAATTCCGTTGTTTCAGTATGTAGATGCATAGAATTTAAGCAAAAATAAAATAGTTTTAGGACGGATACAACACTCAATATGAATTAAAAAGAACTTTAAAAATCACGATTTTGAGACAAGATGGATGCCATATATTATTTTGTAGTGGGTCATGTGATCTTTTCATATCATGGTCACGTGATCGCTTCATATAAGAGGTGTTATTAATATTTTAATTTTTATTTAAAAAGCTATTGAATATATTTCGCTGAATTTTTCTTTATATATTTTATGGAACAATTTGAATATTACATAAAATTTTCGAAGAAATTTATGAATTTTAAATCCGCTTAAAAAATGTTTGAAAAATTTGGTTTCATAGGGCTCAATGTATTTCATTTTTTTAACCCGGGTTCAATTCAAAACTAATTGGGTGATATTATTCATTTATATTCCCATAGGTCCTACGGACCGTCTGAACAACATACTAAAATTTCATTTTGGTTAAGTCATTTTTACGGCAGTTATCGTGCTAACGGACAGACAGACAGACAGACAGACAGACAGAATGAACAAAGTCATAAACACTTTTCAACTTTGTTGTAAAGTGTTAAAAATAGGTTATTCTTACATTAAGCACTTATATTCTTTCCAAGATGTTGAATTTTCGTCAATTAGTAGTCAATTTTATTGATTTAGCGTCATTTTCATACATTTGGCGAGATTTTCCTTAATTTGGCAACATTTAAAATATTCGCCAAATTCGTCTTTAAAATCTCGCCAAGCGTTATGGACGGAGGAATAAGTTATTCTTATAGCAGATAAATGACTATTGGCGTTCAAATATAAATGTATTACCCAAAGTATCTTTTCTCATGAATGGAACGAGCTAGATCCACGAGAATGATGTCACCAAATTTATCGCATGATATTACATATGAAAAGTGAACATGTTTTTTAACAGTTAATATTTTTTTAATACTTTACAACAAAGTTGAAAAGTGTTTAGGTCTTTGTTCATTCTGTCTGTCTGTCTGTCTGTCTGTCTGTCTGTCCGTTAGCATGATAACTGCCGTAAAAATGACTTAATCAAAATGAAATTTTAGTATGTTGTTCAGACGGTCTGTAGGACCTATGGGAATATAAATGAATAATATCACCCAATTAGTTTTGGATTGAACCCGGGTTGAAAAAATGAAATACATTGAGCCCTATAGGACCTAATTATTCAAAGATTTTTTAAGCGGATTTAAAATTCACAAATTGCTTCGAAAATTTTAGGTAATAGTCAAATTGTTCCATAAAATATATAAAAATAAATTCAGCGAAATATATTCAGTAGTTTTTTAAATAAAAATTAAAATAATAATTACACATCTTATATGAAACGATCACGTGACCATGATATGAAACGACCACATGACCCACCTCAAAATGATATATGGCATCCATCTTGTTTCAAAATCGTGATTTTTTAAAGTTCTTTTTAATTCATATTGAGTATTGTATCCGTCCTAAAACTACTTTATTTTTACTTAAATTCTGTGCATCTACATACTAAAACAACACAATGACAATATATTTGAGTTTAAATTCTCATTCAAATTTGATTATTTCTGCATCTAAGCCTATTTTTCACTTATGTAAAATGTAAACAGCAAAAATATGTAGAATGAGTTGTATTAGAATTACTGTATTTCTTAAACACAAAATAATTCAGTCCATGGAGTCTGCATGGCTGATATGAATGAAATATTAATTGATTTTATAAACAGAAGGACGATTTTTTTCGATGAAGTTTTAAGCATAGAGTTTATGAATTGTAGCTCCATGGTCTTAATTTTTAAATAAAATAAATTATCATAGTATTGTGATGAATGAAATGAATAAAATCCTGCTTTTATAGAGAGATCCAGGCGTGTTATTTTTTCTATGACGTCATTTGAATTTATTTCAGTTGTTTTCGATGAAGTTTTCAAATATAATAAATTATCGTAGTATTATGATAGTTTTAAAAATATTACAGTGGAATGTATTGCATTTTAGAGATATTTAAACCAGGCAATTTATATTTCAATGCCGTCATTTGAATGAAGTTCATTTTTTTCAATGAAGGTTCAAGTTTTCAAATATAATAAATCAATGTAGTATTGTGATAAGTTTTAAAATATTACCGAGGAATGTATTGCATTTTCGACTTTTTTAAATAAAATTGCATTGAAGTTGGAAAGTGTTTCATAATCAATGCTTTAAGCATGATTGATCTTTCTTGTTTTTAATTTATGGGATTTTTTGATGAATTTATTTGAAAAATGTGCAATATATGGAAAACGGTTCATGCTAGCGTTCTGAAGTTTTTGTCAATCGTTTTCTTAGGAAAAATTACAGAGAAATGTCTATTTGCGTAACTTTACTACAGGAAAGTCTGTAGGCAAACTCTGTATTTTTTGATGATTTTTTTCAAAATTTCACTTGAAAATTTAGGGGGGGGGGGTTGTGTTTAAAACCAATAGGCTTCCAATATTGACAGATTGTAATTTGTGTACCAAATTTTTTTCGAATCGCTCCCTTCGTTCGTGAGATATCATCCCCACAGGCTTACTGACCCCCGCACCCACACAGACTTCACCTCAAAAATGTTCGATTCGTGCTCAGGGATGCTTGAAACATGCTCTCCCGTCGAGAACTCGAATTTGAATTTTCGACCCTGTCACAATACTTTCCTTATACATTGCTACATACTATGTATATAAGAAAAGTAAAGATATTTGTTACGTCCACATTATTTTATAAGCGTGAACCAACGTGGAGAAATGCGTCACATATGTAGACTTCTAACCAATTAGACTTATGTGAAAAGACTAGCCATTTTTTGCCACACTTTGGGCGGACAAAAGGTCATCACTCAGTGATATCACTCAAAACTATTTATCATTCAATGTGACATCTATAGACAAATAAGAAATTTTCAGAAAATTAAAAACCGTTTGAAATTGAAGCAAAAAAATGTCGAACATTCTACAGTTCAGTAAACATGTAAATTGAGGTATGCAAAACAATTTTCCTTTCCGATCACTACATGTTGCCTTATTTTCAACCATTCTATTAACCCAGAATTAAATAACTATAGCATTATTTTTTAATTATTTATAGAATAGTCAGCAGACGAAACATGTATTTGAAACGTAAATCGGTTAACATAGTTACTACAATGGAATCAAAACTATAAATAAACAATTCATTAATAAATTATAATAAAAAAATCGTCTGCTGTAACTGCAAATTTAAGTAATTTAAGAACTATTGACACAAATTGTACACAAATAAAGTTAATTAAAAAAATTTATGATATTTTTTCTTTGCATGATGGGAAGAAAAAGAAATTGTTTTTCTCGCCGGGATTGATTTATATCTGAAAGAAAGTTATTGCAAAAATTTTTACGATTTATAAATTTTTCGAGCAAAGTTCAAAGGTTTTAGAGTTTACTCATTATTTATAGGTCAAGTTTCACGTGTATGCAAAGTTTCAAGTTTCTAGTTTTAGCAGTCAACAGTTTGGACTGTGAAATTAATTTCTTAGTTAGTCTCACTTCGTTGTATGATATTGATAAAATATGAAAATCCAAACGTCTTCGTAGTTAATTTTTGGCGTAATCGTGCTTCCAGTGCAGCGACCAGCAACAGTAGAACGTTGAAATGTTTGGATTGATCGAGTCCTCGCAGAAGAGCGTGTGGATCCTGTCTACGGAACCGGTCTTGCTGCATCGAGGCTGCGACGCCGAGCTAAGTCAAGTCCCACGTGTATGTTTCAAATTCCTACATTCAACATTTAACAGTTTAATAGGAAGAACGCTGAAGTATTCGGATTGATTAGTTCGTCGCAGAAGAACCTGCGTAACCGGTCTTGCTGTATCGAGAGTGCGATGCCAAGCTTCGTTAACGCCTCCTGCCTTTCAGTGTTATTTATCAAATATACAGTTTCTGTATAAAGCTAGTTCGACTAGTACGCTCACATTTCATGATGGCTACAGCTGCCTTCCCGTGAGTTTCCAGACATGCTCCATTGGAGAGCGATCGAAGAATCTGAAAGCATTGTTGAGAAAGATTTGCTATGTGAAGTCGGCATTAGGATGCGAAAAGCATGTCAGTACCTGCGAAAACTTTGTTTATACTTTCACGTCTAAATAGCGTTAAAGTATAGACAATAACTATTAATTTAGCTGCAGAATATTGCCAACAGACTGGTGTGCTGTCAGTCAAACTACATAGTAATAAAACTAGATTTAATGGGCTACTATGAGGAGATGGTTGTCAATTGTGTAGCCCTGTAGGATGGCCGCTCGACCACTGTAGCTGGATGGAAACTATGGTCCGCAGTTAATATGCTATTACGGAAATCATTCAAACCAAAATAGAAACATTCCTCAGTGCATACTACACGACTCCGATTGGAAACCGGTTGCGATTCGTGGGATCAACATATACGCTTGATGTTGATCCTTATTGGTGGTGGTCAGTGGTACTGTCTTAAGGATGTCGATAATGATGTTCTACCTATGGCTGTCATCATTAAATGGTGTGCTTTTATATTAGTACATGGTGTGCCTTTTGATGAAGGACCAGATCGTCATTATTACTGCTCTCATGGTTGCATGATTCTTCCGAGTAATTTTTTGCTGTAACTTCATATGCTTTGTGGTGGTTATATGTGCTATGCTGGACCCATTGCTACCAGCATCGTCTTGATGGGACATATTTTTGATTCAAATTGCAGCGGGCATATCTGCATAACCAATTGACTAAGGCTCTGATGCCATATATCTAAAACTAACTAGATATATTTAGACGTGTATAGCTTTTAATTGAGACAGAGATACGTGGAGGGTTGTTTTTATGAGTTCCTAACCAGAATGCGGTTGTACCATCAAGTTGTATATGTACAGCTGAAAATTTGACATTAAGTCTACAAAGCTCTAGAGAGAAGGGGGTGAAAATCCTTAGAAATAAAAAATATATAAACATTCTATAAAAAATATTAAGAGCAGAACCGCAACATACGCTGGCAGTATCCACGAGAGAGTGAAATTAAAATTAGTTTGATGATTATTAACAATAAGTTCTTGCATGCAGAGCAGTTATGTATTTTTAATACATATTATGGTGAATAAAAAATGGTTGGATTATTTTATTATTTAAAAACGGACGCATATAAATTGCAAATCATTGTGCCGCATAACCCACCATTATTTCTTAATACCACTTACCTTAATCTATAAACCAAAACATTACTCATTGATATTAACAATTTTAATTTTAAAAAATGACATTTATTAACACTAATCATGAGCATATAATAAAAGCTTACTTCAAAATTTTACTCAAGAAGGAGGAAGCACCCGTGTGAGACCATATCATTTTTACTTTATTCCAAAGAGCAAAACTCGATCTTTTATATATATCGTTGATCTGCATGGATCTCACTTTCTGATTAATCGGTATTCGTCTGACTCTACCGTTGATCTGCATTGGATATCATTCATCAGACTGATCTGCATCGATCAACATTGGATTTCATTTTCAGACTTATTTCACTGAACTCTCTAAACACTCTCTTAACTCATCTTGATCAGCTCTGACAATTATCTCTCTCTCTTTCTCCAAACGTAAGCTACTTTACTCATTGATCTTTTTCTTGCTAAGGTCAGCCTTTATGGCCTTGGGAAAGATCACTCTTTTATTCCCACTGGATATTTTTCAGTGTACTTTATCGAGGTTTAATTTGTTGCTCTGACTCGAATGGAACTTGTTTTAAGTCCTGGCCCTAAGCATTGTTTATGCCCCAACTCACACTTATAATTTGCATGACATGTATTTATTGGGGCTATAACTTTGCCGAACTAAGACTGTCGTAATTAGCGCCATTTTTCTGCGACTTTGTTTGATCGCAAACACCAAAATATGAAATTTGTGCCTTCTGGTCTCATATATGTGCTCTCATATACCATGCTCTTATATAAGTAATTTATACAATTTACCTAGCATTGTTTTTAACATAAATCTTTTCTGCATATTGTTTATTTGTCTCTTAATGATCTGTCCTCACTAGGAGGAGTAAAAGTAGAGAAACTCTTATTTAGCATGAAAAAATATGCTGGTTATGTGATTAAAAAAAACTACAACCTTCTTAGCTATATTTCTAGAAAACCCATCTTAATGAAAGATTTTAAATATTCATATATTTTCGTGCTCGAATAAAAATATTCTGTAAAATCTCACACAGAAAGATATCCAACATATATATATCGCAAGCAATCTTTGAACAAAGTCCATTAAAGTCTTCAAAGCCCTTACACCATTTTTTTCATCTGAATGCTTTTTTTTCTCTGAAAATAAAGTTCTGTATTTTTTGTCGAAAGTGAGCAATAATAAAAACACCATTCAGTCCCAAGTCCTCGTATTGTTTTTATTACCATGTGCTTCAAAATGTTTCTGTTATATGAAAGTGTTTTCGGAAATATATGCTACTTTCTCTGAAGAAGTAAAATATATTTTGCGTTTGGACGCAAGCTAATGTATGTGAAGTATGTAGTGAATATAGAACTAGACGAAGGTAGATTGGCTACATTTTCTCAAGGTCTCATGAGAGTTTTCTATTTCGTTATGCGTAAATATAGAAAATGGTAGTGGTGAAAGTTGCCTGGTTTTCTGAATATTATGAAATTTGAAACCTCTTCCATATTGGATTATTATCTACATCAGAATAAATATTTTTTCAGCAGTTTATAACAACCGTGTTTCTTAATTATTAATAGGATTTATTCACATTTATTTATCACTCCAGTTATTGGTGGCAATCAAATTTGCCATGCATGTGTATAAACCCCTCCCCCCCTAAAAAAAGCATATCAGGATCTTTTATAGATATAGCTTAGATGGTTCACGTTATGAATTTAACATCAAATTTCGGAAAAATTCACTAAGAATTTTAAATTCTAATTCAAAATGTTACATTTTCTTGAAACATCCAATGTTATAGATAAGATATAAATGATAAAATAACTGATATTAATTTAAAATAAATTTCTTAAGGAGGTAGGGTAGTTAACTAATAATTTCCACTTTCAGCTTCTTTTCCACTTTCAGTTTCTTTACCAATTTCAGTTCATTTTCACTTCTAATTAAAAGCGTTTGATTAAAACATCTATATCTCAAAGTTGGTTATAAATAGAGCTTAGACAGTGAGTGATATGGATTCAGTATTAAATTCAAAAGTGTTCACTAAGGAAGTTTTCACTTCCAGTTTCTTTCACTTACGGTTCAACCAATTTCTTTGAATCTTACATTTCTCAAAATCGGCTATAGATAGAGCTTAGGTAATGACATATGGATTCAACAGCAAGTTCATTAAGGGGTAGGGAATTCACTAAAGATAACTTGAAATTATTTTCTACTTCTAGTTCAAAAAATTTCCCTGAAATATCTACTTTTTTTTCTCAAAATTGGTTATAAATGGAACATGCATACTTGAGGACTGATATGGATTCAGCATCAGATTTCAGTGGAAGTAGCTGTATAAATATTTCCTCTTCCAATTTTAGAGATGTCAGTTCTGATTAAAAATTTGACATTTTCCTTCCAAATCTCGTTATCAGGATGGGCTGTAGGTGGAACATAGAATATTACTGATATGGATTCAGCATCGAATTTCACGGGCGGTCGAGGTCACTACACATTTCAATTTCCAGTTCTGGAAGTATGACTTCCGGTTTTCCCAAAAATTCGAAAGGCAGTATGAAGTAATTTAAAGAAAAAAGACGTAGTAAAATAATTAATATTTACGTCGAGAATGTTGTGTGCACACACCTTCACATTTCTCTCTATATTAAAAAAGTAGAAAAGTTGCTGACGCCGCCGCATATATATATATATATATATACATATATACATATATTACGATATATATATTATGCATACATATATATGCATATGTATATATATATATGTTATCGTAATTCTTTTTTCGGTAATAAAGAAAACTTTAGCCGTTTCCATCGGGAATTGGTTGGAATTTTGTGATTTATGCGATACTGGTGTGTTGGCACGCATGCGTAAGTGTTGATTATATAGGCTCTGGTACTTGGATCGTTTTTCATTTTGCGTCCATTCCTTCCGCGTCGATGTTGTTTTTGCTCTTCTTGTTTATGGGTGCCTTTGTTTATGCACAAGTAGGGGAGTGACCGTCAGGGGCGGCAAATAGGGGGCGCGGCCGCGCCCCCAAATTTTTCCTCGTCGTTTATCGGCTTCTACCTTTTTTTATTGACTGTCCACTGGTCAGTTTTCTCACGCTATGGAGCTTCAAAAGAGCCGACCTTCACAGTGAAGCTTTCCACTTCCGCCTGGAACGAATCCTTTTGAACTTGAAAAGATTGGGGTGATGTTATCTTTTTCACTTGAAAATTTCAAGTGTCCGAATTCTTTGAAGCCCTTCGGTTCCCACGCTGTGAAGGAAAGAGATAAACAACTTGGGGGGTCTTAGACGAGGAGGCGCTACAACATTATTTCGCATTGACGAACTGAGGATACATTCTAAATCTCTCTCGTTGTGTGTGAACACGTTTGATGGAGCCCCTAGCCACTATGGGCTGTATCTTCTGGAGGTTCTAAATCAGTCATATAACGAGCTTTTATTGCTCACTCACACAATAGATTCTCTTTGGCTCGCATGTTTTGTTCATTGTTGGCGAAGCATTCTTTTATTGGGTACTTTCTCCTCAAGACTGAAGGTGACTTTGTGTTTGCGTTGAAGGAAAAAAACACGATTAGGGCAGTAGTACATATTTTAGGACAGTTATGAGTTCGAATAAGCGTCGCTTGAATATATATATATATATATATATATATATATATATATATATATACATATATATATATTCAATATTATCCATATTGAATCATATACCAGTACCATCATATATATATATATATATATATACATATATATTATATATATATATATATATATATATATAGATATATATATTTAAAATACAATGAAAGAATGAACAGTTCCAAAAAGTGGCTGTGGAGGGGTTGTGACCCCCACTCCCCGGTTAAAAGCATGCTTTGAAAGCCTCGGCAAACACTCCCGGAAAACCGGCACCGTTCAAAGAAAGTCCTTGCGACTATAGGAATTGCCGAAAATATAGACACTGAAATTAAACAAAAACCAAAAGAAATACCTTATGTGAAACCAATCGAATCCACCTCTCGCTAACACCACCTAAACCACCGAACAGAAAAACCGAGACAGAAAGATCGTGCAGATAGATGTTCTACTTAAAACTTGCATCTAATTCTGTAAATTCAACTATGTACGGTGGATCTTTTAAATATTTTATATTTACCTGTAATTGAAATAGATTGAGTTGTATCAATTGTGTATCTTACTTTACTTACCATAGACTTATATTATCTGTTATAAACTATACAAATAACACGGAAAATAGCGAATAAACTTATTTATCTTTAACGGATTTTCAATTTTCAATACATTATTCACGCAAAATCATTTAGGCCCCTTCAGACTGGAACTACGTGCGATTTTTTACACCTACGAAACCTCTTATCTAACTGGACATCGAACGAAATCGCGTATTTTCCCTTAAAAACACTCTTAAATCATCTTGATAAAGCTAGAAGATTACTGTCGGTACTAAAAACATAAGTTATAGAAAGAAACATACATTTCAATCTTGCAGTGTTCAAATAAAACTCTTCGGAGTTGGACATTTTCTTCGATTGCTATACTATAAAAATATCTCAAGGATCTTGGGGTGAAGTAATACATGTACGACATAGCCAGAAAATATAAAATTGTTCCAGAACATGGTCACAGAGCGAAAAGGTTTAAGGAATATTTATGTTTATTTGAACCATATGGAGCTTTTCTCAGAGTATGGATGAATTTTGTGGCTCTTTCTAGATTGTTTCACTACTTTCTATTAGTAATGGGGGTTGTAATATTAAATTAAAACTATTTTATTTCTGGGATTTTGAAATTATGAATGATTCAATATATCGGGATCCTGGTGTAATGGGGATCAAATTCTACTTAATTTAAAGGAACCCACATTTTATACTTTTGATGCCTTCTTTTATATGACGAGCTTAACAGGGTTCTTTCATAAGTTCTCTGCAATCCATTAATTTTCAATTGAAATAGCAGGATATATGGATAGGAAAGCCAGTATGTGCTATTGATTGAGAAAGTTTGCAGTGGCCTCAGCAGCCAATTGAAGAAATTAGAATTTCTATTTCGAAAATGAAGTAATAGAGGCGAAAGTTTTCAATTACAAAGTTATAGCGCTTTATTTAGTATGGAAACATGTGATGCTTACACAAAACATGATGTTAACGAAATATGATAATGATTGTACTGTGTCATGTATCAGAAATTTTCTTATAACATCTAAAATTTATTGCTAAAAAGACAATTCGGAATAAACTAAAGTTTGCTTATTACACACGTTATTATTTTTCCATGCGTATTTCCTCCAATTTCTTCGGAAGCACTTAAACATAACGGACATGTGTATAATAATCGCCGCCTTTCATAGTTCGAATTTTAAAAATATTTAGCCGAGGTCTGTTGTACCGAGAGTTCAGCTGGACCATCAGAACCGAATGTCGTGCCTGTCGACGCATCGATTTTCTGCTACAGAACACACAGGCAGACATATTCTATCATTATTTATTTATTTATTTATTTCTGTTAGTGATAAATAAATAAATAAATAAAATTTTGTCTACGTAACAAGTCCAATTACAATGATCACAGTACAGGGAATAATACACCAAAGCAAAGCCAAATCTTCGATTTTCCGCTACAGAAAACACAGACAGACATCTTCTTCCATTATTTATTTATTTATCTATTTCTGTCAGTGACAAATAAATAAATACATAAATAAAATTTTGTAAACGGAACAAGTCCAATTACAATGATCACTGAACAGGGAATAATACATCAAAGCAAAGCCTCAGCTGTGTGACAATTTTTTCATTTCGCGCTTCCCCTCTCTGATTCTTACAACAAAAACTATACCATACTAAAACAAAAATTTAATACACATGTAGAGAAATATTTGGGAGACATGCTGAAGTAAACCGTTTTTCGATATATATTGTAGTTTAGGAAATATTTAATATTAAAATCCAAGACAAAGTATTTGAGCCTCGAGTTCGTGTCCCGTATAGACTAACAATAACAAGAACACGAATTTTTGCAGGCAAGTACCTACATAGTTGAAGTTTTGCACCATGGAGCCTTTTTTTAAAATTTCGATGTAGTTTATGAGATATTTTACTTTTCGTGCACATCTGAAGTGAAAAATGTTGTTTCGTATCGGCACATCATCAACTTTCTCTGTCTCGTACGGCAAAAACTATAGCATACAAAAAAAATATGATGTGGGTAACACATTATAATTATATAATGCAATGAATTTACCACTTTTATGATAAAAAATATTCTATTATAGTAGATATTTATATTCCTTCCTAGATATTGAATTTTCATCAATTAGTCGTCATTTTTATCCATTTGCGAGATTTTCGTTAATTTGGCAACATTTAAAAAAGTCGCTAAGTTGGTGACAGTCCGCCAAATTTGGTGCCAAAATATCGCCAAGCGTTATGGACGGAGAAATAATTTATTCTTATAGCAGATTGGCGTTCAAATAAAAAGTATTACTCAAAGTATATTTTCTTATGAATGGAACGAGCTACGTAGATCCACGACAATGATGTCACCCAATTTATCGCATGATATTACATATGAAAGTGAGCATGTTTCTCAACAGTTACTATATTCTTTTTAATTTATGGGATTTTGTGATAAATTTATTTTAAAAATGTGCAATATCTCGAGAACGGTTCTTGCAAGCGTTCTAAAGTTTATGTCACTCGAAAAGTTAGGGGGTTTCTGAACTTTCAATTACGTTTAAAAACAATAGGCTTCCAGTATTCACGGATTGTGATTTTTGTACCAAATTTCTTTCGAATCGCTCCATTCGTTGGTGAGATATCGTCTCCACACACACACACACGCATACACTTTCACACACAAACACACACACACACACACATACACACACATACTTTCACAAACACAGCACAGATATCACTTCAAAAATGTTTGATTCGTGATCAGGGATGCTTGAAAAGTGCTCTCCCGTCGAAAACTCGAATTCGAATTTTCGGCCCCATCACATTACTGTCCTTATACATTAAGGAAAGTAATATGACATTTTGAACATTTATAGATAAATAATGGGATAATACGATGAAATAAACCGTTTACTGATTTAAACTTTAGTTTGGCTTGAAATAGCTCACGAAGCGATCAAGTGAAGAGCTCGCTATTTAAAAAAAAATCCGACATAGCAAACAAATCAATACTATTAAAGCATAAATTAAATAACATATACAATTTGAAAACAGAAAATTTTTCAAAAAAATGCTATTAACATTAGCTTGAATGTGAAGTAACGCATTACGTGCGATTAATATATTTCTAGATATGCTATAACATTTCCAGTAGCTGAAATTTATAACAGATAAAAATATATGAAATATATTTTTCATAACTTCGTAAAATATATTTTCCAATTTGGTATTTCTCCACTACCCCCTGGGCGACACAGAAATTCCTTTTATTGTCTATATAGGGAAGATTACCCGCGAGCTATTGAGACTACAAAACGGATACCCTTGTGAGTGCTGAAAATGAAAACGTTCTATCTGAAACGTAGAAGCTGAACTGTTGTCATAGTTTCGTTCATTTTATCAAAATATAAATTATTTATAGCTCGATTAATCAAATAAATGGGATTCTATTGTTATATTGGCTAAAAGAATTGGAAGTATGTTTATTGAGAATTGTAGGAAGCCATAGGGTATTTCTGGAATTACATCCTTTATGTCGTGATATGTAATATAAATGTTTGGATTTCTCTTTAAAATTTCATTTTATAAAATGATATGGTAGAGATTGTTTCTAAGGCAATTACTTTCTAAATGTTACTACTTTCTCATACTATTTATTTTACAGAGCAAGCAAGCTTATAAAATTCGAATTCTCGATTTTGATACATAAATACGTTTTGAAACGTTCTGAACATATTTACAATTCTTACCGAAGAATGTCAGTTTTGATATATATATATTGCAAAGACACAAAACTCCAAATGTACCAAATCATATAACTTGTCAGTAAGCAGCGTCCCCAAAAATTCAACAGACATTATCATTGCATATAACAGTATCTATGAACCGGTTTCGAGCTTATTGTGCCCTCGTCAGCATGGAAGAACCATTATCTGAAATGTCTGCAGGAACAAATAATGTAGGTACTCAAAATTTCAGTCCTTTCACGTAGCAGGGCCTGACTAAGCTTTTTTGAGGCCCTGAGGCCGAGCAAGTATACGGGAGCGTGACAGCCCAGTGGTTGGCGCGCGGGGATTGTAATCGGACGACACGAGTTCGATTCCCGTCTCTGCTCAAACCGTCGACGTCCTCACATGGAGTACAATTACGTTAAACATGTGGGTCCGTAAATCCTACCGAAAGGTTAGTGGTATGGGGAGGAGAGTACGGTCCTTGTACGTGCCTCCCCCACTGGGTTTCGGTCTAAATTAGGTGGCACTTCTAAGCCGTCCAAACAGATACTTTACACCTTCGGGTAAAAGATCATACTTCATAGGATCACACACCTTCGGGTAAGTCGGACGATCTGGATCGAAGAGGAAGAAGCAATCATACGGGACCCCCTACTTATTATAGAGGACTGAGGATTTTCGACACTTTCGCACTTAACTGAAATGAAGATCTTACATCAGGGAAGTATCATAATTTTCCATTTTATATTATCTGTGCATTTTATTCAATAAAAATGATAATTTTAATATATTTGTTATATAAATTTGACCTGTTTTATTATATAAATTTGCCCTCGTTTTGTTATATAAAACTGACCTGTTAAAAAAGTTTTCCAATGAACAGGAAAGCTGTAACGTTTCAAACGGCACGAGCCGTTGCATTTCAACGTATTTCTTCCCACGTAAAATATCAGTGTACAATCACGATATGTTTTGTTTATATTCATGGAAATTTGAAAGGGAAGTAAGTGAACACGGGGATTCTAATGATGTTTAATGACTGATGAGGTTTGAAGAGAAGGATTATAAGCATGATATTCAAGTACGCATAAATGTGCAGAGAAGAAATTTAATGGATTCCCTTCAATCTTAAATCTTATCAGAGACATTGTATACATAAAGTTTATATGTTACCAAGAATGTCAGTAAAATAATTTGATATTTTGTCGTGTTGGGTATGGTTGGTATATCCGGCTGAAATCGGAGCGAAAACTAAAAGTGTTATCTATTTCCGTTTGTGAGTAATGTGTAACCTTCTGAAAGCCTTTCAATCACTAGGTTCTTAGTTTTTAAAATACAAGGTGTCACAAAAAGATTGAAACTCGCTTTAATTCTTTACATCTTGGAGATATGTGGGCAATGTAAAATGCAAAAATGTTGAAAATAAGGTAGGAAATAAGGCTAAGCTAATGAAATAGTCCTCCCATTAATTTTCGAAAAGTTACACTTTTTAAATTTTTATAAGACCCCCCCCCTTAGACAAATTGGGTCAATTAGAAAATTTTTATTTTTAATGCAACAAGATCATTAAAGTAAACCTCATATCTGTATCTTTAAAATCAATTGAGTTATGATAAAGGAAAAAATCTGACTTATGCCACTTTTCCGTACCATGTGAAAGGCTGTTTCATCAGTGAAAATAGGGATCATAAGCAAATTGACGATGGAAATTGTTAAGATTAAAAAAAAGTACTTAAAAGTACTTAAATATTGAAAAAGTACTTAGTTATTGAAAAGCACTTAAGAATCCGTGATTGCATCGTGAGCCTACGAGGAATTCGCAAAAATGACTCCTATGTATTATCATCCAGTTTTATCTTTTTATGATATGTCACAAAATAACATTTCTTATTAGATATAGGGTCCCCATTCACAATGTTCAATTTTCAATTAAATATAACTCGCTTAATTTTAAAGATATAGATATGCGTTTTTTTAATGATCTTGTTGTATTAAAAATAACAATTTTCTGATCGACCAAATTTGTCTAAGGGGGCCGTATAAAAGTTTAAAAAGTCTAACTTTTTGAAAATTAATGGAAGGACTAGTTTATTAACGTAGTCTTATTTCCTAAGTTACTTTCAACATTTTTGCAATTTATATTGCCCACTTATCTCCAACAGGTAAGGAATTAAAGTGCTTTTCAATCTTTTAGGGACATCCTGTGTACTGGTTATAATTTCGATATTTTATTATTTTAAACTGTTTTGAAAATATTGTTCTGGTTTCGATATTTTAATCTTTTTTTATTCGACCCAATCAATCAATCAATCACCGTGAGTGAAGGGCCGGCCCATTGGGTTTACAACCTGACTTGCCACGGAATTTGAAATTCGACGACTCTAAATAAAACCTATCTTTTAAAAATGCATGATGTTACAGATACTGTAAGTAAGTCGTAAATTATAACAGCTAAGTACCTTGCATTTACTCACAGTACAATATACAATAATATACAAAGCATACATCTACTCATATGTTTGGATCTATCAAAAAGATATATATATATATAGTATATATATATATAGCATAGTAAACATATTAAAATAAAATTATTTCACAGTTATCCAATTTTTCTCCAGAAGTTGGCGCAATGCAGCACATTCTCCTAAAGTAACATACAAGATTCATATGAAAAAGAGAGGGGAAATGACCAAATGCAAGGCATAAAATGGTAGAGGGGGATGGCGACCCCTCTTTCCCGTTTAAAAGACTGCTTTTATGCCCGGGCAACACTCACGGTACCAATGCCATGCAGAAGCCATACTTCTGTAAATGTGTCAAATCAAAAACACTCGAAAAAGTGCAAAGAAAACAAATAGGAATCGACCAGGATCGCAAGGGAAAGAATGGAAATGCAGCAAATGCCCCTGTCGGTTACGATGGAGTGCATCATATATAACAGAAGTCCACGCATGCGCTATTCGTTATTTTCACTTTCATCGTTCTATACCTCTGCCATATCCTTTAAGTAAGCATTTTCTCCCTTTTTTGTATTAAATAGGGAATTATAATAACATTTCAGGAAGCCAATTGGATAATTCCTTTTTATTGCCTCCTTCATAATATTCCTATTATGCATGATGCAATCAGACTTGAAAGTATTAATGCGTTGATTTCTATTGAGGTGACCAATGACGACATTTCTGAAAATGTTTTTGGTCAAATTGGACCTCCAATCAATATTGCGGTTGATTTTTATATTGAAACTGTTTCTCTTGTCATATAAGACGGTATAAGTACCATATCTACTGTCATGTTTTAGTGTGATATCTAGAAAATCAACACTATCTTCCTCCTTACTTATATTCTCAATCAATTCCAGTTCTTTTGGATAAAAAGTAAAATCAAATTGGGGTGTATTCTTATATTGCCCAATAAGGACATCGTCAACGAAACGAAAATATGGCATTTCATGTAATATATGAGTGCCATTTTCAAATTTACACAAGTATAGATCGGCGAGCAGGGATGAACATCCCCCTCCCATCGGAATACCCTTAACCTGTTTAAAATAGTTGGTGCCATCAAATAAGATGTTTTCAAACAACACAATGCGAATCAAGTCCTCGTATTTTCTGAATGTAATATGCTCTTTTAAGTCATATATTTCATGTAGTTCCTTCAAAATTTCATATAGATTTTCCAGATTGATGTTGTTGAATAAATCACGGAAATCGTAACTTTTGAAACGTATATCCCTGCTATAAAATGGAAGTCGGTTGATGACATCGTAACTATTATTTATCATTACTGTTCCTTGTTTCTTGAGTATAATCATAACTTTTTTAAGTATAGTTAAAAGTTTTTCATTTGCAATTGTTAAATAGGATCCACATCCCACTGTTACCGGCCGGAACTTGACTCCGTAAAATACAGCATGCCAATACAAGCCTTCAAAGAATGGCAATACAACCTTATCAAAATGTTCAATATCCACTACAAAACATTGTGTAAAAAAACGTATTATCCATCTCTTCAAAATGCAGTCAATAAATATGAAGATAAATATGTTATAACTTATACGGATAAAGTTGTATCAAATTACGCTTTCACATGCAGAAAATACTACGTTGATACTTTTAAAAAATAGTTATCTTGATAAACAAATGTACTCCCCTTTACAACAAAATGGAACATGTCTGGTAAATAAAATTAAAACTCTGTATCAAAGCATTGGTATCGAACTTAAAGCAGTTAACTTTCCATATTTGGTACTCATACCAAAACTTCATAAAAATCCAGTCAAGTTCCGGCCGGTAACAGTGGGATGTGGATCCTATTTAACAATTGCAAATGAAAAACTTTTAACTATACTTAAAAAAGTTATGATTATACTCAAGAAACAAGGAACAGTAATGATAAATAATAGTTACGATGTCATCAACCGACTTCCATTTTATAGCAGGGATATACGTTTCAAAAGTTACGATTTCCGTGATTTATTCAACAACATCAATCTGGAAAATCTATATGAAATTTTGAAGGAACTACATGAAATATATGACTTAAAAGAGCATATTACATTCAGAAAATACGAGGACTTGATTCGCATTGTGTTGTTTGAAAACATCTTATTTGATGGCACCAACTATTTTAAACAGGTTAAGGGTATTCCGATGGGAGGGGGATGTTCATCACTGCTCGCCGATCTATACTTGTGTAAATTTGAAAATGGCACTCATATATTACATGAAATGCCATATTTTCGTTTCGTTGACGATGTCCTTATTGGGCAATATAAGAATACACCCCAATTTGATTTTACTTTTTATCCAAAAGAACTGGAATTGATTGAGAATATAAGTAAGGAGGAAGATAGTGTTGATTTTCTAGATATCACACTAAAACATGACAGTAGATATGGTACTTATACCGTCTTATATGACAAGAGAAACAGTTTCAATATAAAAATCAACCGCATTATTGATTGGAGGTCCAATTTGACCAAAAACATTTTCAGAAATGTCGTCATTGGTCACCTCAATAGAAATCAACGCATTAATACTTTCAAGTCTGATTGCATCATGCATAATAGGAATATTATGAAGGAGGCAATAAAACGGAATTATCCAATTGGCTTCCTGAAATGTTATTATAATTTCCTATTTAATACAAAAAAGGGAGAAAATGCTTACTTAAAGGATATGGCAGAGGTATAGAACGATGAAAGTGAAAATAACGAATAGCGCATGCGTGGACTTCTGTTATATATGATGCACTCCATCGTAACCGACAGGGGCATTTGCTGCATTTCCATTCTTTCCCTTGCGATCCTGGTCGATTCCTATTTGTTTTCTTTGCACTTTTTCGAGTGTTTTTGATTTGACACATTTACGGAAGTATGGCTTCTGCATGGCATTGGTACCGTGAGTGTTGCCCGGGCATAAAAGCAGTCTTTTAAACGGGAAAGAGGGGTCGCCATCCCCCTCTACCATTTTATGCCTTGCATTTGGTCATTTCCCCTCTCTTTTTCATATGAATCTAGTATATATATATATATATATATATATATATATATATATATATATATATATATATATATATATATATATATATATATATATATATATATATATATATATATATATTTATATATATATAGTATATATATATACATGTATATATATATATATATATATATATATATATATATATATATATATATATACACTTATCAATATAACTTTTATCTCATCTAAAACAATTTACTGAAATCGTTATATAAGCGATCTGGGCTATCTTAAGTAAGCAATCGAAATGGATTACCTCTACGTTTTCTCAGTGACATTTTATGTAAATTTTACGGCATAACCGTAACTGAGTGCTACTACTTGTATTTGAATGGGAAAGCACTTTCAGTCTGTGATGGAAATGGACAGCAGCTGCATTGCGGTGGTCAGTGTTAACTGTCTGAAAGAGGTCTTTTTGTACAAAGTAAGAGTCTTTTGCTTTTCGGTAAGATGTATGTGTGGCTTGTTTTTCTTGGTATTGGATGTAGGTTATTTTATAGTATTTAGTGTTTCTGTTTGGATGTGGTAATGCTCGTTGTTATTGTATAGGTGTAGGGACTGTATAGGATTTTCAACTCTTTTCTTTTTTACATTTATAGTTTAAGTATATTCACTTGTTTGGCGACATTGTATCCGCATCCGGGAGTGTCGTCATGACATAAAGCTGGCTAAACCGGGAAGTGGGGGTCACAATCCCCCCGGCGAAATTTTGATACAATGTCATTCTTCAGTTTTCTTGTTCTATTTATAATATATATATATATATAAAGAAATACAATCCCAAAAAGTATGAAATCCAAGAAAGAGAAAGGCGCAAATTGCCGCACTATCAGAGTCTTGAAAAATAAGATTTAAAATGAAAAAAGAAAATATATAGATGGTATGACTGTTTTTACAGGGTTGCAGAAAGGTCAAGGGGGATTGCGACCCCTATTTCCTGGTTAGAAGCTAGCTTTGACTTCATGAAAACGCTCCCAGAGACTCTGCACGCCCGAAACAACAATCGATCATGCCCGTGGAGAAAAAATGGCCGAATCCCAAACAACATAAAAATGATCAAAATAACGTGTCTAACTTATAGAGCCATCTGGATGTGAAACAATCAGATAATCCTAGGTAAGAGTTGAGTTGCATTGTATGATGTCGGATAAATTAACATAATTTTTATCACTATAATTTCTGCAAAAAACATCATAATAGTGCTGTACAAAGCGGAAGGGATATGATTGCTCCTGAGTTCCGTTGATTAAATGCATCATGCATTTATTAAATTCTGTAATAGATGAGTTTAATAATCTGTATCTGTTCAAGTGATTTACGATTAAATTACGTTGTACGTTTAAACTCAAGTTGGTATTCCAGTGGGTAAAATAATTGATCTTGCAGTCATATAGATGTCTCTTGTCAAATAATTTATAACATAATTTCTGTTCCAAATTATAATAAATAGTGATGTCAAGGAAATCAACTGTTCCTACCTTCGCTGACTCCGATTCGATTAGTTCAAGACACGGTGGGTAGAATGTAAAATCAAATATAGTATATTGATTATCCACTCCAATCATGACGTCATCAGCGATTCTAAAGAATGGTATTTCACTAATTAAATGCGTGCCTTTCTCATAATGATGTAAGTAAAAATCCGCAAGTAACGAAGAACATCCACCTCCCATTGGGATGCCTTTGATTTGTGTATAAAATGCGATTCCATTATATAGTATATTCTCAAATATGACAATCTTAAGGAGGCTTTTGTACTTGTTGGTTTCCACATATTTGTGTAAATCTGAAGTAATATAAATTTCCATTAAAATATCAAAGAGATCTTGTAAGTTGATATTGTTAAATAGGTCTTTAAAATCAAATGTTCTAAAATAAAATCTTTCCGTAAATCAAAAAAACGCTTTCACGTAATGCGTTACTTCACATTCAAGCTACTGTTAATAGCAATGTTTTGAAAAAATTTCTGTTTTCAAATTCTATATGTTATTTAATTTATGCTTTAATAGTATTGATTTGTTTGCTATGTCGGATTTTTTTTTTTAAATAGGGAGCTCGGCCAAACCCAAAATAGGCTGCATTTAAGGATCAATCTTCACCGTAGTCAAGTCAACAAAATTCATAGTACGGATACAAACAATAATTTGGAGTTAAGGCATTTTTCCACACATGGTTTTACAAATATATCTGTGACTATCCTAGATATTGTACCTGAATTGACTGCCCGACTTTTGTGGGAAAATACGCATATCATACAGTGGAACACCATGTTCCCCCATGGTCTCAACACTATAAACTTTGGAAAGACATTCAATTTAAACTATTATTTGCACTATAAAAATCCACCAAATAACGTTTTACATACCTCACATAAAACAACTAGAGGCAAACGAGCAGGTAATAAAAAGCGATTGAATTTCAATGCTTATCTGAATAAAATTAACGGAAAAGTTTTGGATATATGCAACTATGAACAACTTAGATCAAATTGGATAAAAAATATGGTCTATGGCATAAAGAAGAAATTCTTAAGAAAATTATGGGAGATGTGGAGCGAACAGCCTATAATACCGGAACAAGAAGGAATGAATGACATCAGTAAGACTAACTTGGCTACTTTTTATGACTATTTCAAACTACGGGCCAAACTTATGAAAATCCAATTGGAAAAACGGAAACTACATGTGAACAAGGAATTTTTCATTATTACTTTTAGCAATAAGACTTTTGATCATCTGAAATTCAAACATATTTTTAAAACTTTTAATCATCTCTTACCGACACAACAAATTATTATTGATGTATCATTTCGATATACCATGACTCATGGACGCAATATATACAACTATAATAAGCTAGGTAAGGACTTATCTGAATATGTACAACAGTCATGTCAATGTATTGATGATCCATTATGTAACCAAGATCACGGTCATATCGTCACAGGAGACATTAAACTTGCAAAAGACCTTCCTTTACTGCAATTTTTAAAGATGGGCACTAATTTCGACATCAAGTATTCCAGGAAGGAGTAGAAAGTAATTTTAATAAGGATCTGGAAGCCTTTATTTACAAAACTGCAATAAAATACAGTTATCCATTGTCCACATTTAATGAATGGCGATATAACGTATTTAATGCATTTAAATCTCAATATAACCTGCTTAAACAATTTACGAAAACAGAAAAAATCAGTAAAGCAGGTTTGGAGACATTTCGCAACAGCTATGTCATCACCTATATGGATAAAGCCATTAATAACTACGCCTTTACTTGCAAATCATATTACGTACAACTCCTACTGGCATGCTATAAAGACAACAATATGTATTGTCCAATTAAACTGGGATATACTCCTAATGTTAATAGAATTATAGCCCTCTATAAACAAATTGGTATTAATATTACAGTGGTGAAATTTCCTTATCTAGTGCTCATACCAAAAATCCATAAAAAACCTGTTAAATTTAGACCTGTCACTATAGGTTGTAATACCTATTTAACCAAAGTGAATTCCATTTTATTAAAACTATTAACACCTGTTATGAAGAAAATACGAAAAGAGGGCTCAGTTATGATTAAAAACAGTTATGAAGTGGTCGACAGATTGAAAACTTATTCTGAAAGATTTTATATTGGAACATTTGATTTTAAAGACCTTGACATCACTATTTATTATAATTTGGAACAGAAATTATGTTATAAATTATTTGACAAGAGACATCTATATGACTGCAAGATCAATTATTTTACCCACTGGAATACCAACTTGAGTTTAAACGTACAACGTAATTTAATCGTAAATCACTTGAACAGATACAGATTATTAAACTCATCTATTACAGAATTTAATAAATGCATGATGCATTTAATCAACGGAACTCAGGAGCAATCATATCCCTTCCGCTTTGTACAGCACTATTATGATGTTTTTTGCAGAAATTATAGTGATAAAAATTATGTTAATTTATCCGACATCATACAATACAACTCAACTCTTACCTAGGATTATCTGATTGCTTCACATCCAGATGGCTCTATAAGTTAGACACGACTTTTATATGTATGCTTTCCTATTCGAAGTATATACGCTTTATGCAACTCTTCCAAGATTCTCGTCTTGCTGGTTAGTAAAATTTCCAATTTTTGTTATTTTGATCATTTTTATGTTGTCTGGGATTCGGCCATTTTTTCTCCACGGGCATGATCGATTGTTGTTTCGGGCGTGCAGAGTCTCTGGGAGCGTTTTCATGAAGTCAAAGCTAGCTTCTAACCAGGAAATAGGGGTCGCAATCCCCCTTGACCTTTCTGCAACCCTGTAAAAACAATCATACCATCTATATATTTTCTTTTTTCATTTTAAATCTTATTTTTCAAGACTCTGATAGTGCGGCAATTTGCGCCTTTCTCTTTCTTGGATTTCATACTTTTTGGGATTGTATTTCTTTATATATATATATATATATATTATAAATAGAACAAGAAAAATGAAGAATGACATTGTATCAAAATTTCGCCGGGGGGATTGTGACCCCCACTTCCCGGTTTAGCCAGCTTTATGTCATGACGACACTCCCGGAAGCGGATACAATGTCGCCAAACAAGTACATATACTTAAACTATAAATGTAAAAAAGAAAAGAGTTGAAAATCCTATACAGTCCCTACACCTATACAATAACAACGAGCATTACCACATCCAAGCAGAAACACTAAATACTATAAAATAACCTACATCCAATACCAAGAAAACCAAGCCACACATACATCTTACCGAAAAGCAAAAGACTCTTACTTTGTACAAAAAGACCTCTTTCAGACAGTTAACACTGACCACCGCAATGCAGCTGCTGTCCATTTCCATCACAGACTGAAAGTGCTTTCCCATTCAAATACAAGTAGTAGCACTCAGTTACGGTTATGCCGTAAAATTTACATAAAATGTCACTGAGAAAACGTAGAGGTAATCCATTTCGATTGCTTACTTAAGATAGCCCAGATCGCTTATATAACGATTTCAGTAAATTGTTTTAGATGAGATAAAAGTTATATTGATAAGTGTATATATATATATATATATATATATATATATATATATATATATATATATATATATATATATATATATATATTTATATATATATATATATATATATGTATATATATATATATTATATATATATATATACTATATATATATATATATAAATATATATATGTGTATATATATATATATAAATATATATATGTGTATATATATATATATATATATATACATATATATATATATATATATATATATATAGTATATATATATATATATATATATATATATATATATATATATATATATATATAAATATATATATATATATATATATATATATATATATATATATATATATATATATATATATACTATATATATATATATATCTTTTTGATAGATCCAAACATATGAGTAGATGTATGCTTTGTATATTATTGTATATTGTACTGTGAGTATATGCAAGGTACTTAGCTGTTATAATTTACGACTTACTTACAGTATCTGTAACATCATGCATTTTTAAAAGATAGGTTTTATTTAGAGTCGTCGAATTACAAATTCCGTGGCAAGTCAGGTTGTAAACCCAATGGGCCGGCCCTTCACTCACGGTGATTGATTGATTGATTGGGTCGAATAAAAAAAGATTAAAATATCGAAACCAGAACAATATTTTCAAAACAGTTTAAAATAATAAAATATCGAAATTATAACCAGTACACAGGATGTCCCTAAAAGATTGAAAAGCACTTTAATTCCTTACCTGTTGGAGATAAGTGGGCAATGTAAATTGCAAAAATGTTGAAAGTAACTTAGGAAATAAGACTACGTTAATAAACTAGTCCTTCCATTAATTTTCAAAAAGTTAGACTTTTTAAACTTTTATACGGCCCCCTTAGACAAATTTGGTCAATCAGAAAATTTTTATTTTTAATACAACAAGATCATTAAAAAAAACGCATATCTATATCTTTAAAATTAAGCGAGTTATATTTAATTGAAAATTGAACATTGTGAATGGGGACCATATATCTAATAAGAAATGTTATTTTGTGACATATCACAAAAAGATTAAACTGGATGATAATACATAGGAGACATTTTTGCGAATTCCTCGTAGGCTCACGATGCAATCACGGATTCTTAAGTACTTTTCAATAACTAAGTACTTTTTCAATATACTTTTAAGTACTTTTAAGTACTTTTTTAATCTAAACAATTTCCATCGTCAATTTGCTTATGATCCCTACATTCACTGATGAAACAGTCTTTCACATGTTACGGAAAAGTGGCATAAGTCATATTTTTTGACTTACGGAATGCGTTCATTATCCAATTTGGTCTAAGTTGTTCATAGTTGCATTTATCCAAAACTTTTCCGTTAATTTTATTCAGATAAGCATTGAAATTCAATCGCTTTTTATTACCTGCTCGTTTGCCTCTAGTTGTTTTATGTGAGGTATGTAAAACGTTATTTGGTGGATTTTTATAGTGCAAATAATAGTTTAAATTGAATGTCTTTCCAAAGTTTATAGTGTTGAGACCATGGGGGAACATGGTGTTCCACTGTATGATATGCGTATTTTCCCACAAAAGTCGGGCAGTCAATTCAGGTACAATATCTAGGATAGTCACAGATATATTTGTAAAACCATGTGTGGAAAAATGCCTTAACTCCAAATTATTGTTTGTATCCGTACTATGAATTTTGTTGACTTGACTACGGTGAAGATTGATCCTTAAATGCAGCCTATTTTGGGTTTGGCCGAGCTCCCTATTTAAAAAAAAAATCCGACATAGCAAACAAATCAATACTATTAAAGCATAAATTAAATAACATATACAATTTGAAAACAGAAATTTTTTCAAAACATTGCTATTAACAGTAGCTTGAATGTGAAGTAACGCATTACGTGCGATTAATATATTTCTAGATATGCTATAACATTTCCAGTAGCTGAAATTTATAACAGATAAAAATATATGAAATATATTTTTCATAACTTCGCAAAATATCTTTTCCAATTTGGTATTTCTCCACTACCCCCTGGGCGACACAGAAATTCCTTTTATTGTCTATATAGGGAAGATTACCCGCGAGCTATTGAGACTACAAAACGGATACCCTTGTGAGTGCTGAAAATGAAAACGTTCTATCTGAAACGTAGAAGCTGAACTGTTGTCATAGTTTCGTTCATTTTATCAAAATATAAATTATTTATAGCTCGATTAATCAAATAAATGGGATTCTATTGTTATATTGGCTAAAAGAATTGGAAGTATGTTTATTGAGAATTGTAGGAAGCCATAGGGTATTTCTGGAATTACATCCTTTATGTCGTGATATGTAATATAAATGTTTGGATTTCTCTTTAAAATTTCATTTTATAAAATGATATGGTAGAGATTATTTCTAAGACAATTACTTTCTAAATGTTACTACTTTCTCATACTATTTATTTTATAGAGCAAGCAAGCTTATAAAATTCGAATTCTCGATTTTGATACATGAATACGTTTTGAAACGTTCTGAACATATTTACAATTCTTACCGAAGAATGTCAGTTTTGATATATATATATATATTGCAAAGACACAAAACTCCAAATGTACCAAATCATGTAACTTGTCAGTAAGCAGCGTCCCCAAAAATTCAACAGACATTATCATTGCATATAACAGTATCTATGAACCGGTTTCGAGCTTATTGTGCCCTCGTCAGCATGGAAGAACCATTATCTGAAATGTCTGCAGGAACAAATAATGTAGGTACTCACAATTTCAGTCCTTTCACGTAGCAGGGCCCGACTAAGCTTTTTTGAGGCCCTGAGGCCGAGCAAGTATACGGGAGCGTGACAGCCCAGTGGTTGGCGCGCGGGGATTGTAATCGGATGACACGAGTTCGATTCCCGTCTCTGCTCAAACAGTCGACGTCCTCACATGGAGTACAATTACGTTAAACATGTGGGTCCGTAAATCCTACCGAAAGGTTAGTGGTAGGGGGAGGAGAGTACGGTCCTTGTACGTGCCTCCCCCACTGGGTTTCGGTCTAAATTAGGTGGCACTTCTAAGCCGTCCAAACAGATACTTTACACCTTCGGGTAAAAGATCATATTTCATAGGATCACACACCTTCGGGTAAGTCGGATGATCTGGATCGAAGAAGAAGAAGCAATCATACGGGACTCCCTACTTATTATAGAGGACTGAGGATTTTCGACACTTTCGCACTCAACTGAAATGAAGATCTTACATCAGGGAAGTATCATAATTTTCCATTTTATATTATCTGTGCATTTTATTCAATAAAAATGATAATTTTAATATATTTGTTCTATAAATTTGACCTGTTTTATTATATAAATTTGCCCTCGTTTTGTTATATAAAACTGACCTGTTAAAAAAGTTTTCCAGTGAACGGGAAAGCTGTAAAATTTCAAACGGCACGAGCCGTTGCATCTCAACGTATTTCTTCCCACATAAAATATCTGTGTACAATCACGATATGTTTTGTTTAGATTCATGGAAATTTGAAAGAGAAGTAAGTGTGAACGCGGGGATTCTAATGATGTTTAATGACTGATGAGGTTTGAAGAGAAGGATTATAAGCATGATATTCAAGTACGCATAAATGTGCAGAGAAGAAATTTAATGAATTCCCTTCAATCTTAAATCTTATCAGAGACATTATATACATAAAGTTTATATGTTACCAAGAATGTTAGTAAAATAATTTGATATTTTGTCGTGTTGGGTATGGTTGGTATATCCGGCTGAAATCGGAGCGAAAACTAAAAATGTTATCTATTTCCGTTTGTGAGTAATGTGTAACCTTCTGAAAGCCTTTCAATCACTAGGTTCTTAGTTTTTAAAATACAGAGTGTCACAAAAAGTTTGAAACTCGCTGTAATTCTTTACCTCTTGGAGATATGTGGGCAATGTAAAATGCAAAAATGTTGAAAATAAGGTAGGAAATAAGACTAAGCTAATGAAATAGTCCTCTAATTAATTTTCGAAAAGTTACACGTTTTAAATTTTATAAGACCCCCCCCCCCCCTTAGACAAATTGGGTCAATCAGAAAATTTTTATTTTTAATGCAACAAGATCATTAAAATACACCTCATATCTGTATCTTTAAAATCAATTGAGTTATGATAAAGGAAAAAATATGACTTATGCCACTTTTCCGTACCATGTGAAAGGCTGTTTCATCAGTGAATGTAGGGATCATAAGCAAATTGACGATGGAAATTGTTTAGATTAAAAAAGTACTTAAAAGTACTTAAAAGTATATTGAAAAAGTACTTAGTTATTGAAAAGTACTTAAGAATCCGTGATTGCATCGTGAGCCTACGAGGAATTCGCAAAAATGTCTCCTATGTATTATCATCCAGTTTAATCTTTTTGTGATATGTCACAAAATAACATTTCTTATTAGATATATGGTCCCCATTCACAATGTTCAATTTTCAATTAAATATAACTCGCTTAATTTTAAAGATATAGATATGCGTTTTTTTTTAATGATCTTGTTGTATTAAAAATAAAAATTTTCTGATTGACCAAATTTGTCTAAGGGGGCCGTATAAAAGTTTAAAAAGTCTAACTTTTTGAAAATTAATGGAAGGACTAGTTTATTAACGTAGTCTTATTTCCTAAGTTACTTTCAACATTTTTGCAATTTACATTGCCCACTTATCTCCAACAGGTAAGGAATTAAAGTGCTTTTCAATCTTTTAGGGACATCCTGTGTACTGGTTATAATTTCGATATTTTATTATTTTAAACTGTTTTGAAAATATTGTTCTGGTTTCGATATTTTAATCTTTTTTTATTCGACCCAATCAATCAATCAATCACCGTGAGTGAAGGGCCGGCCCATTGGGTTTACAACCTGACTTGCCACGGAATTTGAAATTCGACGACTCTAAATAAAACCTATCTTTTAAAAATGCATGATGTTACAGATACTGTAAGTAAGTCGTAAATTATAACAGCTAAGTACCTTGCATATACTCACAGTACAATATACAATAATATACAAAGCATACATCTACTCATATGTTTGGATCTATCAAAGAGATATATATATATATATAGTATATATATATATATATATATATATATATATATATATATATACATATAAAAATAAGTATATCACGAACGGAACTCCTATTTAAGTAAAGGAGAAAACAGAAACCTTACAGAGGATGTGGCGCTTAGCAGCTCTGCATCCAGAGTGGCATATAAGGATATAAACAAGAAGAAAAAATAAGCGAGAACAGGAGTGACCATATGATTTGCATAGAATGGCAGGGGTGGATTGCGACACCCCTTTCCCGCTTAAAGCAGCTTTTACGACCCGGGCAACGCTTACGGCACCAATGTAACTCAATGGTCAATCTCCCACATGTGCAAAGACAGAAGCACCCGAACGGACACAAAAGCAAAGATGGAACCATGCATGGAAGAGATACACCCTACAATCCAGCTTGAAAACACAACATTTTATAAGGGAAAGTCGCACATGCGCGATAAGACTTCATGATGATAGGATCGCAGATATGAAAATATATATGATTAAGAATATTCATTAAGAATCAAACAATGCACAATTTCTTTCTTTGAAAAAGGAATAGTAATAATGTTGTAAAAAATATCTAGGGTAATTTCTTTTTAATGCATCATTTATTATTTTATTACATTCATAAATGCAGTCTTTTTTAAAAGTACTGTAGTTTCTGTTTCTTCTGAAGTACCCGACAATAATATTTCTGAATATATTTTTAGTGAGGTTTGAATTCCAATCAATAATATTATTAATTTTGATATTGTATGAATTTCTCTTGTCGTGTATGGTTGTATAAATTCCATACTGTTGGTGTTTTCTTATTGACAAGTCCAGGAAGTCTGTCGATCCATCCTCATTGATCGGGTTTTCAATTAAGTCTAATTCCCTTGGGTAGAATGCAAAATCTATGTCAGGGGTGTTTTCATAACCCCCTAATATCACATCGTCAACATAACGGAAATAAGGTATTTCCGATAATATATGGGTTCCTCTTTCATATTTGGATAGATAAATATCCGCCAATATTGATGAGCATGCACCACCCATGGGTATGCCTTTGACCTGTTTGTAGTAATGCGTACCGTCATATAGTATGTTTTCATTCAATACCAACTCAATCAAATCCAAATATCTTCTGAGAGTTATATATGGTTTTAAATTATATTCCTCATGTAATTCTTTCAAGATCATTTGTAGGTTTGTTAAATCGATGTTATTAAACAGATCCCGGAAATCGTAGCTTCTGAAGTTCAAATCTTTATGGCAAAATTTCAGTCGGTCTATCAATTCCTGTCCGTTTTTTAACATTATGGAGTTTTGCTTCTTAATATCAGTTATAACATATTGGAGTAATTTCAGAAGTTTTTTATTTGCTTGTTCCAGGTACGATCCGCATCCCACTGTTACAGTACGGAACTTGACTGGTTTTTTGTGTAACTTGGGAATAAGGATCAAGTATGGAAATTTTACTGATTTAATATCCATACCAATTCTTTTATACAGTGCTTTTATTCTATTAGTGATGATTGATTCGTTGCTAGGAATTAAGGTATACATGGCACTATCCTTATAGTATTGTGTTAAAGTATCGACATAGAATTTTTTACACGTGAATGCAAAATTCGATACGATTTTGTCGGTGTATGTCATTACGAATTCTTCATTAAAATGTTTGATTGAAGACGGAAATCGAGAACCTCCTGAATCCTTGTTTCTTCTCGGGTAGAATTGGCAAAAAGCACTGTAAAAGGCATATTTCCATGCGTTAAAAGTTTGTACAGGTATACTGTGTTTGACTGCCATCTTGTATATGAAGGTTTCCAGATCGTAATTAAATTCATTATAAATATTATTAAATTCTTGTATTCGGTACTTAGTACCAAGTTGTAATAAGTTTTTGAGTTTATTATCTTTTATAAAATCTAAGTTTCCAGTAATTATATGCTTGTGGTAGGGATCACAATGTATATTTTTATGACATTGACAGGATTCAATATTAAATGAAGACACAGTTTTACATAATTTATTGTAGTTGAATAATCTTCTTCCGTTGGTTCTTACAAAGCGATAGGATATCTTAATATTTAAATTAGGCAAAGGAAGACGTTCTTCTATATTATGTAATATATGGTTGAATGGAATATTTTCGAACATTTTATTCTTAAATGTTGTGATAAAAAATTCTTTTGATTTGTTAATTTGATATTTTGGTTCAAGTGCTACATTATATTTTGCGGCTCTGAGTTTAATTAAATCCAGAATGATGTCTATATTAGTGTTTTTATCTTCTGTATTGCAGTTATTTTCACTTAAATTGAAATTTATAATAAAATTCCATATACGTTGTAAGTATTTGATCTTTATACTGTTGGCTATATTCTTGATCCATCCGAATTTCACCGTAATTTCTGTTTTTATGAAGTCTGAGATTTTTTCTTCTGTTTTGATGTAATTAAATTGTTGCTTTTTATTTCCTCTTTGGTGTCTATAAGTTTTCTTAGGTATTGAATTTTCAAAGAGAGAGTATGTTTGACTATTCCTGCATCTTTCTTTATTGCAATTTTCCTTGAATAATAAAGTATTCAGACCATATGGATATGCAGAATTATATTGCTTTATATGGGTGTTTTCCCACCACAAGCGTTCAGAAAGTTCTGGTACTATATCAATAATAGTTACCATAATATTGCTGAAGGGGTGTACTTGAAAATGCCGTATTTCTAAGTTATTATTGGTGGATAGCTGTTGGATTTTGCCCACTTGACTTCGGTGCAAATTTATACGGATATTCAGGGAATTCTGCGTCTGTCCTATATATTTCGCCTGACAAGCAAGGCATGATATGCAATATACCACATTAAAAGTCTTGCAAAAGATTTTTATATTGTCCTTTTTTGTAGAAATTTGGTGTGGATTGGCTACGGGACAAAGCTTACATCGCTTAGAATTGCATTTCTTGAATTTGAAGTTCTTCATATGGTGGTAGTGTTGATAAAAGTCGTTAAAAAAAGATGATCGGTTATAGATCGTGTCATTCATTACGAAAGAATTTACATTTTTTATGTTTGTCACAGCATTATCAAGGACAATTGTACAAGGCTTATAAACACTGCTCATCACTTGCTTCAATATAAAGATTAGGGTAACTGTATTTCGATAACACATATACCCTGATAATGTGTCACCGGGCATATATTCAACATGGAATAAATTTGCCAGTCGCTAAATTTATATATAGCCTTCATACATATTATATATCAACAGTTTTTTAACTCATGTTGAGGAGTAAGAACTTTAAAGTAAAAACAAACGAAATGTTTTTTCATGTGCACTTTCAAATACAGTAAAAGCCTCAAAGAACATTCAGGTATACTACCTTCACTCTTGCCTATTTTATGCTGTATGACAAATTTAAGCACTATTTTATACTTTTTTTGTAGTTATTTTGATTCATTCATAGAATTCGTTCTAAAATAGGTATTGAAAAATACCAGATTCAATAAAAGCGATAAAAATACTTAAAGCACTATTTTATACTTTTTTTGTAGTTATTTTGATTCATTCATAGAATTCGTTCTAAAATAGGTATTGAAAAATACCAGATTTAATAAAAGCGATAAAAATACTTAAAAACACATAATTAAAAAATAAATGACTAAAGTACAGTGATTACACAAATGCATACCACACTATAATATACCACCATACATTTTCTCACAAGGTACAGAACTAATATCAAAACATTCGTAAAATGACTCTTACCGTCTTGATTACACCGCTCCAATATCCACCGGATGACTCCCATCCCACGACCTTTCACGTAGTCCTTTCACGTAGCAGGGCCCGACTAAGCTTTTTTGAGGCCCTGAGGCCGAGCAAGTATACGGGAGCGTGACAGCCCAGTGGTTAGCGGGCGGGGATTGCAATCGGACGACACGAGTTCGATTCCCGTCTCTGCTCAAACCGTCGACGTCCTCACATGGAGTACGATTACTTTAAACATGTGGGCACGTAAATCCTTCCGAAAGGTTAGTGGTAGGGGAAGGAGAGTACGGTCCTTGTACGTGCCTCCCCCACTGGGTTTCGGTCTAAATTAGGTGGCACTTCTAAGCCGTCCAAACAGATACTTTACACCTTCGGGTAAAAGATCATATTTCATAGGATCACACACCTTCGGGTAAGTCGGATGATCTGGATCGAAGAAGAAGAAGCAATCATACGGGACTCCCTACTTATTATAGAGGACTGAGGATTTTCGACACTTTCGCACTCAACTGAAATGAAGATCTTACATCAGGGAAGTATCATAATTTTCCATTTTATATTATCTGTGCATTTTATTCAATAAAAATGATAATTTTAATATATTTGTTATATAAATTTGACCTGTTTTATTATATAAATTTGCCCTCGTTTTGTTATATAAAACTGACCTGTTAAAAAAGTTTTCCAGTGAACGGGAAAGCTGTAAAATTTCAAACGGCACGAGCCGTTGCATCTCAACGTATTTCTTCCCACATAAAATATCTGTGTACAATCACGAGATGTTTTGTTTAGATTC